>CAEGAE010070528.1:0-43575 GCA_903067095.1 Girardinus metallicus | reverse complement strand
GTCATCCATGTAGAGGAGGTGACTGATTGTGGCCCCATTCTTAAGTCGGTATCCGTAGCCAGTCTTGTTGATGATTTGGCTGAGGGGGTTCAGGCCTATGCAGAACAGCAGTGGGGATAGTGCATCTCCCTGGTATATGCCATATTTGATGGACACTTGTGCAAGTGGTTTGCAGTTGGCTTCAAGGGTGGTTTTCCACATCCCCATCGAGTTTGCAATGAAGGCTCTTAGAGTCCTGTTGATGTTCTACATCTCTAAGCATTCAATGGCCCAACTGTGTGGCATTGAGTCATAGGCTTTCTTGTAATCAATCCAAGTCGTGCACAGGTTGGTGTGTCGGGTTTTGCAATCTCGGGCGACTGTGTGGTCTAAAAGGAGTTGTCTGTCTGGATCTGGAAGTCCCACAAGATCTTAGCTCGGTCATTCACCATCACCTTTGGGGGAGTTCCCCCAGTCCATATTCTGCACAGTCAACTCCTAAGATCTTCTATTTGGTGTTTGGCTCCTCTGATATTTATGCCGATGCCCTTCTGTGCCAGATTTTCAAAACATTTTTATGGATTATAAAAGAACTGCTAAGGTCATTCTTTGAATGTGCAGCATTAGGTGGTCACATGTACTAAAATTAAAATCAATTTTGATGTAAAGCATCTTAACAGACCAAGTCACATGTTAACATAGGACCCCTTCTTTGATATCACCTGCAACATTCTTGCATCCATTGAACTTGTGAGTTTGTGGATAGTTTCTACTTGAATCTCTTTGCAGGATGTCAGAATTCCTTCCAGAGCTGTTTTGATCTGAACTGCATCCCACCCTCAGTTCTTCTGCTTGAGGAAACTCCAAAGGTTCTCAATAGGGTTGAGGTCAGAGGAGGATGGTGACCACACCACGGGTTTATTCCCTTTTATGCCCATAGCAGCCAATGACACAGAGGTATTCTTTGCAGCATGAGATGGTGCATTGTCATGCATGAAGATGATTTTGCTACTGAAGGTTCAGCTCTTCTTTTTGAACCATGAAAGAAAGTGGTCAGTCAGAAAGTCCATATACTTTGCTGAGGTCATTGTCACACCTTCAGGGACCCTAAAGGGGCCGACCAATGATTCTCTCCCTATGATTTCGGCCCAAAAAATGACTCCACCACCTCCTTGCTGACATCACAGCCATGTTGGGATGTGGTGGCCATCCACCACCAATCCACTACTGCGTCCATCTGGACCATCCAGGGTTACACAGCAGTCATCAGTGAACAAGTCTGTTTGAAAATGAATCTTCATGCACGGCTGGGCCCACTGCCACCGTTTCTGCTTGTGAGCTCTGGTTAGGGGCCCAATAGTAGGTTGATGCACAACAAGCCTCTGGAGGATCCTCCACCTGGAGGTTCCAGAGGCTCCAGCAGCTTCAAATGACTGTTTGCTGCTTTGTAAGGGCATTTTAGCAGCTGCTCTCTTAATCAGATGAATCTGTCTAACAGAAACCTTTTTCATTATGTCTTGATCTGCACAAACCATCTTTGTTCTGAATCAGCCACAAATCTCTTCACAGTATGATGATAACGCTTCAGTTTTTGTTAAATATCGTATGTTTTCATACCTTGTCATACGGCTCTACACTATCTGATGATTTTCATCAGCAGAGATCCTTTCTCTTTCCCATATTGCTTGAAACCTGTGGCCTGATTAATAATGTGAACATCCTTCTTAAGTAGATTTCCTTTAATTGAGCTCACAGACAAACTAATCAACCCAGAACTCTGAAATTAATTAGAGTGATTCAAACAATCAAGACAGTTCGGCGCAGAGACTCACAGAAACAGAACCAAAAATAAACACACAGAGAAGAACTCAAATTAACAAAGAGAAAATCCAAATCACTACACTATGTTAACTTTAACATATTGTTGTTAACTTTAGACTGGGTTTGTGACTCTGTCAGGTCTCTGTTTGACCACTATGAATCAGATCCGTTTACAGTGAGATTTTCCTTTTGTCAGATTCCATTCATAACCTTTATGGACAGAATTTCGAGGCTTGGTCAAAGGGTTACGGGAATCCGTTTTGGTGTTCTCCTGATCGACTCTTAGACAAAGTGGTTCTGTTGGCTTCATCAAACCTCCAGGATCCACTGAAGCAGATCACAGAAGTATACAGCATTCTGTGGGTCATCAATGAGGTTCTGCCCAAAGCGGAGGACTGTAGGTATGTCTCAGGATGACCTCCAGTAAAAGAACATGTCTCTGTTCTTGTGGAGGACATACAGGCCTTTGATTTCAGCTGAATTCAAAGAACTGCTGTGAGGCTTATACAGTTGGCCGTTGTTTCAATATAAATAAAATTCAAGGTATTGGGCACACATTGCAGCAGGACAACTGAAAGTGTATGCGACTTTTTTAAAGTGTCATAAATGGTCACCATGACAAGAAATTACTCCATTCTGGAAAAGTGGCACATTAAAATATTACACCTTCAATATACAAAACAGTAAAACATCAAAAGAGGCGCATAGACACCATAGATGTTTCTTTACATTACAAAACACTTTCCTTAGTATGCCAACATATATGTGGCAAAGTAATATACAGTGTGAGAGCACTTTATGGTTCCCATGTTGCAAAAACATAGAACAGTGTCATGGTTGTCACATAGTAGCTCAAACAACAGAAAATGAAAAGCAGAAAGACATAAATGTGTTTGCGGTCTGCTTGCGAGAGTGATGTTTGTTGTGATTGTAGAACAAACCGTAGATAATTTCTTTCTTTAACCTATGACATAATTTCTTTTGAGACTCTACTATGATGTTTCACAGCATTTGAATGCATCGCAGATGAAACGCCCATGTTTACAGTGACAGGTACAATTAAAAGGTTTAAGTTTGAATACAAACGTCGTGGATAGCCGCCACCTGTTTTCTCCTTCAGAGCTTATTCAATCCGGTTCCCAACATGTGATTTTCAGAGCAATTCTCCTTCAGTTTCTTGACATTTTCACTATGAACATAGTCATTATAGTATGTATGCAAACCCAAGTGAGTTTGTCTGAATGCATGCTTTTTTCCTCTCTCTCTCTTTAAATCTGTGTGAACAAGCTGCTCGTGGAAAACACATTGCCGAGGGAAACAAGCACATTCATCTCACACTGTGCACACTTGGTAACCAGGGAAAACACTAAAAAAAAAAACAAAAACAAGATGTAGAGCAAGACACAGGAAACTTGGGACTGGACGCAAACCAATGCCCAGGGATAGAGAGAGAAAAGGATTTAGAGGCAACACTTCCACACACACTCGTATATTTGGATTTCATCGGATCCAATAAATGACTCCGAGCTTGCTTGTTCAGTCATGTAGTGGTTTAACACACATTAGAAACATAATCCAAACAATGAGATGCAAGTTGAGCATTACCCTATGGGAGAATATTTAAAAAAGGACAAAAAAAAATTATCTAAAATGTTAAAGGCTCATGTCTAACCCTAACCCATGCATGTTGGCGCTCAATATGAAAGATAAATGTTCAATAAACACATGGAGACATGCAAGCAACTTCTACTACTACTCTTTGAAGAACTTCAACTAATATAAGTTACAACATTTAATATCCCTTTGGGATAAATAAAATACTTTAAAATTTGAATTGGCAATTTTAAGAACAGTTTGATCGTTTTAGATTTCTGGAAAAGGTGTAAATCATTTTAAATATTCAATTTTTCATAAGAAAATGTGTTAATATGTAGAAAACCAATGCCCCTTCCACATTGTTTTATTAGTTTTGATAGGTGACTCTTATTTTCTATCAGAAACCAACTTTTTGGGTAAATGACCAATTTATAATGACCATTTTAAATTATCTAACGTCCATTTGAATTTTTGGTTCAGGCTTAGCTGTGCATTTACTGGAGACGGACAAATGAAATCTGTGTTAATGGATGGAATCTGAAAGTTTATTTCATTAGAAATAATTGCAATAAATACAGCACAGTCATGTATATAATGAGCAAAACATTTTGAATCGATTAGGTCTGTGACACTTCCACTGCCAAAGTCCTGGAAACAAGCATACAGCAGGTCTACCGTAGATACATTTTTATGAACTACAACTTTCTGATCGTTTCTGATCTTACAAATACAACTTGCTGAAATGTATTTTTATAACTAGCCCCATTACCCTTAGAATTTATGCCTTATTTTGTTTAGGTAACTGCATGGTTATGACTGTGTGAGATGGCTGATCAATGACTCCTGGTACAGTGATGGTGACGGCATTACAGTCAGAATCAGGACTACTGTCCCAGCAGTGGCTATGTCCATTCAGTAATCCAGTTACTGACCTTATTAATGATCAATGTTGGGCTGATACTGGTCTCTGAGCACGTTTGTTAGCATCGGAGATGCCAACGTCTAGCATGCCTTAGCTAATCCCAAGGCACTATTGTAGAAAAATTGAAAAAGACAACATGTTAAGATAGATGTTTATCTCCTCTTTCAATTGGGCCCATTTACAGTCTACAATAAATATTAATCTAACTATGTGAGCAACCTGCATCTGCTGAGTGTCTGTCTTATTTACCGCATCGTTAGATATTTATCAGATAAGAAGTGTTTTAAGATTCATTTGCTTTAAATCGATGCATATAAAATCTAAATTGCTACTTAGAACTTACATATTATTCATGTGAAGCATTACCAATGTATAGCTGAACAAATTAAAAACGATGTGAGGTGTCAGTGTTTCAGTGAAGTGTGTTTTTGAGAGCCATCTGTCCTCTGACAGGAGGCATGTGTAAACATTGTATTCACGCTTGTTGCTTAATTTGACACAAAAGCATTCAGTCCCTTTCATCTTATAATCCCTTTGATTCTGGTGTCTAAGTGGCACCGCTTAGAAGAAAAATCAGCTTTGTTTCTCCTCAAACACCATTAAATAAACCATTGGTTCATGTCCACTTGTCTTTGAAAGCCACAATTCCAAACGATCAAACGCACGGGTACGTCACTGGACTTCAGCGGTCCAGAAATCATAACTACTCATTCTAGAAAAAACAAAGTCCTTGTGCTTTTACTGGTGAAGAGTGTCCTAGTTTCAGTATTGCTTTGTCTTGAAGGCAGTTGCTGTGTTTTTTACTTTGGCTAGCTGGCAACCTTGTATAAGCTCAAATAAGCAACCACATACCAGTAAGGCTATGCTGTGGACTTAACGGGTGGATAAAAATTATATGTTTTATTCCATCCAAAGTCCGAAAGCATGAAAGCTTCTGAAAATAATCTGGCATAGAACTTAGAGTTAACTCCATCAATGGCCGACTGAGTTTGCCCTATCAGGTTGCATTGACAACAGTCTGTTTTTCACACAGTAACAGCATTTTAGCCAAAAGTTTTTATTGTCACTTTTCAGTTAAGTCAGAAGAAGCACAAAGATTTTTGAACATTATTTTTTTTTTTTCTGGAGAGACATGATGGCTGTTCATTCAGGCTGCTACAACAGAGACCTGGACTTGTGGTCTCTCCTTTATATAAAATTACTTTTTGCAATTTCATACCAAACTTAAGCCAGAGTGTAAGTAAAGGGAGAATTCCAGGGTGCTGTATTTGGGTGTCACACTCATGGGGTGTTTTAACACTCGCTCTTGTACCAGTGATTTAACACTCACACTTTTTAATAAGTTTTGCTAAATTTATACAAGATCTCTGTCTGGAAACTGCCAATATTTGTGTATGACGATTGGGAAAAAGTCACACATTTAGAAAGCACCACCAAGGCAACTTAAATTTGTGTAGTTGTCATGCCAGCAGTAGCTGAAATGCACATGTGATGTCAAACCTTAGCTTTCACCTCATTCATCAAGGAACCTTGCTTCATCAGGGAACCCATTCTTGATGAAGCAAGTGCTAATTGTTTTGTTTTAAAAATAATCCTACACATATAATGAGGGGTAGGAGTGGATGATGTGGACTGAAATTTTTTTTCACAATATTTTGTGGTAGTATTGTGATAACAATAAAAGAATTTGTGACTGTATGAGATAGCAATATTAATCCCACAAACACAAACACTGCTCCTGAGAAACAAACCTTTGTAAAACATTTTGCCAATCACATTAAAAGTGTGTCTAACACTAAACTACACACAGTAGCATTTCACTTAATGTTGGAAAGAGCAGGAGCTTCTTAAAGAGACAAAAGCCAAATTCAAGGTATCAAATTACCAAGTCAAAGTTATTTTAAGTCATATTTGATATATGCAGCATTTTTATAGCTGAAGGTAACGCAGTTACTTGATTGTGCTATAAAATGGCATTATGACCTGGACAATGCATAATGCTGCCCCTTTAAAAGACTTCATTATTGTTTTACCTGATTATTTTTGCTGACATGCTAATGTAAATAAACGTATAGCTGAGTCACTTGGAGCATGTACAGCATGCTCCTATTTTAGAACAGCTTTGATCTGCCAAAACCAATATTAGTCAATTCTAATTTTCCATAACAACTGAAAAATAAAGATGTAAAAACAGCACTGAAAACACACCGTTTTTGTCCAGTGTTCCCGCTGTGAATAGTGATTAATTATTCATGAGCAGCAGAGGCAATATTATGTTCTGTTTGTTAAAGAGCAGTGGCTTTCACTACTGCTTTAAAATACAGACAATACGATTATCAACATATAATGTCAGAAATTAGTGCAATTAGCATAACTAAAATTTAATAGTTGGGCGTATTACTCACAGTTGAGATACAAACTTCTTTTCGAGATACAAAAAGAAAAAAGGAATAAAAAAATATCCTCCTGGGAGTATTTCATGCAGCCAAAGCACAAATTTAGCCGTATTGATTGTGGTTCCCGGACAGATTGGAACAGCTATGTTCAATGATTTGGAGAGATGAGCAAATATTAGTGTCCAAAAGAAACATCTTTTGGTTTGTGCCTGACTGAGCACCAACTCATTTCAGGTCTGCTTTGGAACATGATTCCTTTGCTCATGTCCAAAACTTGGCACACAAAGATAGTTTTATAAAAGTTAGTCAAGATCAGATTAAAAACAACAACATAACTTCTGTGTCAAAATGCATAAATAAAGGATCGATAAAGGATTTCTGTTTTGCTTTACTAATGAAAACTGAAATGAAGCACAATTAAAATTATGTTGAGTTAGAAATACGGATGCAAAATATTACTGAGCAAGTCTAACGTTCCTTGATCTTATTGATCAACTCATGAGTAACTAATAAGCAGACATTTTCTTAAGTTTTCTCATGTATTAAGATGGATGACCGTCTTTCTAACACAAGGGCAAAATTTTTCTAATGTGCAAAATTAAAAAAAAAAAAAACACGTCATTCTATTTAAAAAATTGTCAGTTGTATTAAATACTGACTGAATAAACAGAAAATTGCAGTTTTCTCATATTATTAAACTTGGACATATTAATAAAATATAACAAAATGGGAACTTCTTAGGTTGCTTAATAGACAAATAAGACAGGAATAAAATATTTGAAATACTTAGAGAAGCGTTCTTGCACTAAATGGTAAAACTTGAATATGTTGGGTGTTTATATTTTAAAACAGGATGCATTTTGCATCCCACAATGGACTTTGAATGTACCATTTCTCTCTGGATCTGGTATGGCCCCGCCACCTTTATTTTTGTTTCCACTTTAGGACGGCCAGCGGCACCCTCTTTTGGATGGCGTCCATTTTACAACACTGAGAAAAGGTTTAAGTGGACTTTATTAGATATTTTATTTTAATCTTCTATAATATTAATCCACACTAAATTGTAACTTGGTTAATTGTTTGTGTCTCTAGTTAGAAAAGAAAAACAGAAAAGTAGATTCTCAAGACAAAAAAAAACCAAATAAAACAGGAAAGGTGAAAAACAGGCCATAGAGGAAGATTAGTTTTAAAACAAAAAAATATGCAAAATGCCACATGTAGATTTAATGTAGAACATTTCAATAAAATACACCAAGCACGACAGTAAACCATTGTGTTTTCCTTATATCACTGCAGGAAGGTGAATCCCAGCAGCCTGCATCGCTCTGCTCAGGCTGGGACAGAGGCGGCTGCTTTAGAATACCAATACAGAAGTAAAGAATAGGTCGAGGGTGACTCAGGCATTGGTATACCCTGTGGACACACACACGCACACACTCACAATCCCGGCCCCAACTCCTAACTGTGGCAGACAAAATGTCCCACTCAATCATGCTGTCTTTTCTTCCCCTTCATTGTCACTGCCGCGGCATTGCTGCATAGACACAAACCGGCACTACTTCTCAGCTGAATTTCCACCCTTATCACAATGCAAACAATTAACAAATCCAAATATGGCCGCATCCCGCCATCTCATAAGTCATCAATCTTCACCTGAGCTCCAGGTTTGTGGGTAGAAACTGCAGGAACAGCTTTAATGCGAGCGCCTTTAGGGGACGTACAGGGATGGTAATTGTTTGCTCCTTATCGTTTTCTGAGAGCTGTGCAAAGTGTCAACAGTGTTTAAAAATAATGACTTTCACTCCACAGATCGGTCACTAAACTACAAAAAAACACTGAGCTTTTCACTATAGGAACCTGTCTGACAACATGAAGCGGGTTTAAAGATATACATATAATGTGTTGCCTTTTGACATCTTTATACCTACTTCATGTTGTCAAACAGGTTCCTATAGTGAAACTGAGCTCTGTTATCCAAACATTGAACAGATAAGTCATGGTTTACCATCAGACGTATTTATTTTCCCCCTGGCCCAGGTTGGTGGAGATAGCCTCTTTTTCTTTGAGAAAGCAAACCCTAACTCAAAACAGCTTGTTGTATTTAATCTACTTTTTTAATATTTTAAACTGTTTTTTAATTTGAGCGAAAGCAAAGGAAATGTGTAAGGCAACAATTTTTATTAGTGTATTTAGGCTGCAGCCTGTAACACAGAAGAGACCCTGAAGACTCATTTATAGTAACTTGTTTTTTCATTTGTTTTCAGTCATAATCAGGTTGATTATTACAGAAAGAGCAATAACAAAACTCAGAACATCGGTGAAACGAAGGGGAGGCCATGCTGCGTCAAGTTAAGCTACTTCTGAGAAATTATGTTAAGTTATGAAAATTACATTCAAAGTAGTTTTATTTTAGCTGGAGCCTGCCGGTAGTTATTCACATTTAAAATGTTTGATGACTGAGCAATAAAATTAACAAATAGTGACATTTAAAAACCAGCCTGCTACTAATTTTAATTTCTTTAAATGTATAGAGTTTATATTAGCATTCAAAAACTTCTAATGCTTGCAAAGTTACAAGTGTTGCTGCTGTTGACATTTTTTCATGGGTCAGTCCATAAGATAAACCTGTTAAATGGCTTGTTGGTACAGACAGCAAGTGAGCCAATCACATGGCAGAACCTCAAGGTATTCAGGTTTCTGAATACCTTGAGGTTGCATACTTTGGCTACTGGTGCAGCCAAAGTATGCATTCATATAAAACAACAGCTTCAAATGGGCAACACATTGAACAGTCAGGCAGACGGGCAACAGCAGTAAAAATCACTTCCATCTGCTAGAAACAGAAAACGAAGGGCGCATTCACACCTGCTCTGTTTGTTCGCTTTAGTCCAGCTCTTATTCGTTTGCCTAGAAAGTCTGATTCGTTTGCAGAATCGAACTCTGATGCAAACCAAAGAATTGAACTCTGGCCTACCCCAGTCTCTCTGGTTGGTGTCTCTAAAATGGATTGTTGTGTTTTTGCCTGTTTGTTGGACTGGCAACCTGTCCATGTCCCAAAGCTGTCAGCCAATGACTGCTGGAGTTTGGCATATTTTGAAAGGGTTATTCTATGTGATAACAATCAAATGCAATCAATGCAATAAGTTCATGATGAAATCTTTTGTGGTCAGAGAATAGATTGAACAAAACAACAAATTCTTAAGTTAATGTCTGGAAATATTTCAAATTCTTTTTTTCTTTCCTTTTAATGAAAAATTGTTACAATATATAGTGTTATAGATGTATTTGTCATCTTACAGCCACTGACTTATGTATTGTAATGAAAACTTAAGTCTATTATAACAGTAGAATATTGCACACTTTTTACACTTTATACAGAATAAATTAAATCATGTATTTTTCCTTTGTTGCTTTAAGGCACAACTTTTTTGAGTTTATTCAAAAGTGCTATGTAAAATAAGTGGCTTAAGCAAATACTGAAAAGATTTAATGAGGAAAGCTATATTTACAAATCAACATAAACAAAAATGAGGAAAAAGTAGAGAAAATTCTGGGAATCCTTAGTGACAAACCTAAATAATAGTTTTTGTTAAATATTGATGTTAAGGAATAATATAAACCTTAATATTCCTTTCAGCAACAATATAAAGATTTAAAGATAGAAACAAAAACTGATTATAATCCACTGGTATAAACACGCTGTGGATAAAACTGGTGGTTGTTGACGGAAACATGGGGCCAAAATTAAAGCGACTCTTTAATGTCTTTGTTGTCGTCTCCTGGGAAAGTAAATACTTCGGTCCTTCACTGGAGTCGTTCTGTTCTTCCCTTTGATTAGTTTCCAGTTCTCCACTAAATGCTTGCTGAGGCAGATTAGTTAGTTTTCATTCCACAAACAAATTAAGAGTGGTAGACTTAACTATCTTTTTCTGTTGCTTGCATGTCACCCAGCAGGGCTAATGAAACATGAACCAGTTCACCTAAACATTAGGACTTATGATCATATCTGAACATGAGCAGCCCACGCTGAATAAACACGACTTATTTACAGTAAACATATGTGCATTTACTATATGTGTGAACTGTTTGCCAGTTTATGGGCCCAATTATCCACTCATCACAAAATGATGTCAACTGAAAGTGTTCGCTATCTTGGACTGGACCAGCACTCATTATCTGGCTTTGTAAAATGTTTCTAGTTATGATGGCAGAGACTGATAAAAGCTACTTTGATAGCTTTGTTTACTTCTGTTATTATCAGCATCCAGGAAAATAAAGCTGCAGTCAAAGCTGGAGTTATAATTATTTTTCTAGGGTCCAAGCAATCACTGATGTTCCACCCTCAACACACAACTGCATGTCAATTTGTTCCAGTGGCAAAGACACAATGTCTTACAAGAATACCACTCCAGAGTCATCCGACACTGTGACATTCACAATCTGATGACCAGAAAGGTCAGGCTGCCGCTAACAAATCCCCTAGCCAGTTGTCTGAAAGTGAAAGTAAAATCAAAACCCCAACATTCTTTCTGAATAATTCTGTTAATAATGATATTAAAATGAGACGGTGAAGTGAGGGAGAAATGATGAACATGCTCTATCCAAACTGGGAAAATGACAGCAGTAGCTGCGTTTCCATTACAAATGTTGTCAAAATTCCCATGATGTTAAAAAAAGCAACACAATTTTGCAATTGCTGTGTTTCCATACATTTAGAAATGTGATTAAAATCAGACATGGATAAGTCTGTAGTATGTTTGCGCTGTAAGTCTTTAAAAAACTTGCAGTGACATCATCATCCTCTACCACTTCCTGTCGTCTCCTTGGTCTTTTCCACCAGTATATAATATATAATATATATAATATATAGCTGGTATATATTATATACTGGTTCTTGGTCTTTTCCACCAGTATATAATATATAATATATATAATACCAGTATATAATATATAGCTGGTATATATTATATACTGGTTCTTGGTCTTTTCCACCAATCCAGCTGTTGGTCACAGGGCTAGAAGTTTTTATCAATAAACATGAGCGTTTTCATTTCAGCGAGTGAAACATACTTTCTTCAGTTCGCCAACATACATGGTAAGACAGAGGACAGTGTAAGAGACAATTCCTTCTTAACAACAGAAATGTGTGTGTAAGGGGGGGGGGACTGCAGTTCTCCAATTAGTCACTGAAAGGGATTCACATCTGCTGCTCGGCAAGTGTCATATACAGCACTGTGGCTCAAAGTTCCAGTAGTTGTAAGTTAGGTGTTATGTAGCAGTGGAGATATTGTGAGACAAGGCCACTTTGTGAAAGATTCTTTAGAAGAAGAAAAAAAAAAAAGCCCAAAGCTGCTCATAATAATCGGACTTGGCGACCGAAACTCAAAATAGTTCCTGTTTTTCCAGCAACAAAATGAGCATCTCCCTCTTCCCTCCATTGTTCATGTTTCTGTCGCTGCTGATACTGTCGCATAGGAACGGCGGTCACTCCCAAAGACACATAGAGGAAATACAATTAAATTACAAAATAAAATAGTAACGCACAATGATTTTGATAAGTAACTGTAGTCTGACAACTGGATTTGAAATGGCATCACGTTAGATTGCTCGTTATTGAAAAAAGTGGTCCGACGTGTTACTGACATCACTGGATATAATATCCATCCAAGCCACTTTTGCAAATGTAATATTACATCAGAAGCTGAGTTTCCTTTGCAAATATACTAAAACTTTGCCAAAAGTCCGCTAAAATCGAAAAAACACAATTTCGCAATTGCGACGTGGTGGTAGAGCATGCGACTCTACAGAGACCTCAAGCCTCAACGCGACTGTCACGGGTTCAAATCCCAGTCTGTTGACTTTTGCCGCAGTCTCATAAAGGCCACCAGAGCCTTGTGATTTAGAAACAAAAATCACAGGTGAATAAGTTTGTTCACATGATAAGTCACTAAGAAACATGTGGCGCCATCATCTTCCTACCACTTCCTGTCGTCTTGTTCGTCATTTCCACCAGCACTAACATTACTTGTTGATCACTTGACTTGTGTGATGCAGAAAAATCCAGTTTTGTGAAATACATTAATTGAGACGCAGCTGAAAATTCACCACATGTTGGCGCCAACAGTTCATTTCGAAAAACAAGTGTTTTTTAATTGGTTTGTTTCCATAGAGAAAATTTAATTTCAGAATGTCAAATTGCACAATTTTCAGGTTGATGGAAACCGGTCGACCTAAACTAAGATGATAATTGCAATTCAAAATACTATGCAAATAAATTTTCTGCTTTTAAAACTCAGAAATTTCCTCTTTTTTTTAATAGAAAATTCCTTAGATTAATCTCAAAATTTTGGGCAGAAATTCACTCTTCCTTTTTTTCCTCCTGTCTACAACAGGCCATCATAGTTAATATCTGTAGTTTATCACCACACACATTTTTTCTCATAAACACAACTTAGCCACCAAGTTGTGTTCCTGTAAGCCATAAGAAGCCTTTTATATCTCCCTTTATCTTTCAGTGCAACTTTGACGACTGGTCATCAGTCCACTTTATGTGTTTCTGTCTTCTCAATAACTCTCTCTGGTTGCATCCCAAATAACTGACGCTCGTTTCTCCGCTGTGAGATTTAAAGGTGCCTGCAAGCGACAACTGAAAGACTCTGGGAGTGATTGGACAGCATTAAAGGCCGTTCAGTGTGAACAGCGGACATCTCTATAAAAGAGGCCCGCTGTAGTCAGATTGAAAATGTGGCAGCAGCTGGCAGGATCCTTGATTCTGGGCGCATTTCGATTTTATTGGAGGTGTGAAGATGAGTGAGAGGGCTCTGGATGTGGAGATAGTGTCATTACTAGCTAGTTCACCTCGAGGTTATTCGTATTCCTCCATAAATCCCCAGCCTGCTCTCACCTTGGCCAGGTGCCGCCGGCCGCTCCTCGTCCATCTCACCAGATCCGTCTGAGAGGCTGGACAGCCCATTGAGCAGATCGCCTCCAGTTAATCTGTGGCTCAGAAGCTCCGTCTGTCAGTAGCACTGTTAGATGTGTTACTTATGTGTTTCAGCAGTTAAGTAAAGGGAACGACCCTAACAGCAGAGCTCTGTCTGTATGGTTTTACTGCCTTAGGTTAGCACCTTATTCTAATCAACTGAGTACATAAACAGCTCTGGAAAAAATTAAGAGACCACCGCAAAATGACCAGATCTCTGATTTTAATCTTTATAGATGCAAGTTTGAATAAAGTGAACATTGTTCTTTTATTCTATGAACTACTGACATCATGTCTCCGAAATTCCAAGCAAAAATGTAGTATTTATTTGCAGAAAATGAGAAATGGTCAAAATAACAAAAAAAAGATGCAATGGTTTTAGAAATCAACATTTGGTGGGATAACCATGAGGGTCCAGTTCAGTGGTCTCTTGTATACACATATTTGACAAGTGTTTTTGACTTGAAAGTCAATTACAGATTCTCTGTCATGATATGCTGTTAGGGATGGTGAGAAAGATGCTGTGGACCCAGGTTGGAATGAAGAAAATTATGATTTAATGATATTCCAGAAATACAAAGTCCAAAATCCAGGCAGCACAGAATGAATGGAAGGCTAAGGCTCAAAACTGGTAGCAACTGGTAACAATGGACATCTAACAACAAACTTGACACAACAAGATAACTAGACAAGAACAAGGAACAAGGGTGGATTTAAATACACAGGGAGAAACAAGGTACAGCTGCACTCAATCAAGGGTAGACAGGACAACAGAGACTCTACAGAACACAGAAAAACCCCAAACCTTACATTCCCACCATGTACTTGAATGTATAAATTACCGTAAGGCATTACATAGATCTAAGTCTAAAGAAAATAAGTACATTTAAAAATATCTCTGTCTTGAAGTGATATTTGTGTCTAATTAGCACTCTCTAATCACAACTTATCCTTCTTACACAAAGCAGTTATGATGTGATTAGGATTTCCTCTTCTTAAAATGAAAAAGCAAAAAAATAATACTAAGGAAATTTGCACCACTACATATGAATAGAAGTAGTAACATTTTCAGGGACAAGAGACAGATAAGATTCATTTTATTTTCTAGTTCTTGGGTTTCCCGTCCCTCTCTGATGCCGCCCTGGGCAGCTGCCAAAAACTACCACTGTATTCACATGTTCAAGAAATATTTTATTGTCTTAAACCAAATATTTCTGAAGATCCTCAGTTTTCCATGTTTTTATATTCAGGAAGATTTAAAGGAAGCCATTTTGTTTTAAAGGCTCATTAGAAACTTCCGTTTTGGTTCATTACTTATGGAACTTGTGTGATGAGGAGACAGTCACTCCTCAACCTCATCCAGCCGATGAGGATGAGGAGCTGGATAAATTTACATTCATGCATGTGAAACTTTAGATGTGCTTATGCAGGATAACAACGCAACACAAAACAGTTGAAAATGTTCAACTTTTGTTGCTGTCTGCTGTTGCAGAAAACGTTCATGTTTCGCTGTAGCTTGTCGCTCCTGTAACAAACTGCTGTAAAGTAGCTAACTCTGCACAGGAGAGAGGCTGTTCGATCAATCTGCATTGTGTAATATTAAAGTGTTAAAATTGCATGCATTAATGCATTAACGTTAACAGCTCCAAAACGATTTCATCCTTCCTCATAACCCTGTTCTGAAGCTACATACAGGGAATGAGCATAGATATTTTTCCTGCAGTCTATTAGAGGCATGCAAAGTGTTAAAGTCACGGCTCTGAAGGAGAACCAGGCAGGAGGCTGCAGTGAGAAAAAGCCACCATCTCCGCTTTACTTGTAGCATGGTGATTATCCACCTGCCAGGTATTGATTTTTGAATAGCAGGCCCAGCAATGCTACTCTAAGCCGAAAGGCCTTGTCAATACAAATCTCATAGCCACATTGACAAAGTGAAAAAATGGAATTATTTCCACTGCAAAAAAGCAAGAGAAGGCAGAAATGATGAGGTCTGCATCAACTTCGTGCAGCCACAGAAGAATTTTCCACAGACAGAAGGACAAAAAGAAAGTTGCCAATAGTTCATCTGGGAGACGATTAAAAAAAGATCAATTTGAACTGACTCTATTAAAATTAACAGATAGTGATAAGTTTTCAATATTGGGATATTTTATGTGATTCAGAATGTTGTTCAATAATTAATAAAGGTTTCAACAAGGATGTTGGTGACTCTGAGCTAAACCTCAAATCAAAACCTTGAGTTTAGTTTCAGCTTCATTAACTGTCATCATGACCATCTCAACACAGAGAGGCACATAGAGCTCATTAAATTAACATGTCAGAAAAATAAGCAGTAATATACAAAGTCATCTGTATAAGCAGTCTTTTAAAGCCCTTGCAGTGTAATGTCCTGTTTCAGGAAGCTTGTGTGTTTTATATTGATTATTTGCATCTGTTTTTTCTTAGTAAAAAGAACAATCAGATAAAAATTTAAGAAATTCCAACTTTATCACCAAATAGAAGTCATCTGCAGTGCGTTTGTGCCGAGCCACAAAGTGACCTGCTGGTGTCATTTCCATGATCTGATCATCAGCCCAGGGGACAGGTTAACGAGGACAGGGCAGCTGATGCCGCTCTGTCATTCAGATTGAATCTGAAGAGCAAAATGGTTGCTTTAGCAGGTAATGGTGCTTGAAATCATTGTTCTTTTGTCAACCATTGTTACCCCCATGGAAACATGGGCTGTCATCATCACTTTGCATCCAAACGGTAACACGGCCGAGGCTATTGCTGCTTGGACGATAGCACCCAAATTGATCGTTTATTAAGTCTTCAGAAACTTAAAGGAAAGAGCTTCAGTTAGTGGGAAGATGGTGTAAGGAGCTCCTGGGAAATTCAGCTGGTACCAGAACTGTCTCCTAAATAGGATTTAATTCAGGCATGAAGTGACATCAGAGGAATGGCAGTAGGCAGCAGTGTCTGCGTCTGTATTCAGGAGGCAGGAGTTTTCAGCGCCCGGATGGTTTCAGGAAAGACAGCAAATAAACAATTTATGTCCAACTTGCGGAGGACGTACTAGGAATGGACTACACTAAACAAAAAACACAGATGAAGCAAAACGAGACTCATCATCAGAAAGTGAATGGTCTTGAAAATGAAAGGTAAATGAGTGAACCTGAATTTCTCAATATAAGCCTTTTGAACTAAAACATGTCTTATTATTCAACATCAGTGGATCATAACACAAATATAATTTTTTAACATTTCTGGGAGATCAGCCAGTTCCCTGGATGCCATTTTGAAGCCTTCTGCTTCGCACTAATAATCATTTTCAGCTCCAACAGTGTTGATATTTCTTTGGACCTTTTTTCTTTCCCCTGTCTGTTTCTCTCCACTCTGCAGGACTAGCATGTTAGAACCAGCATAAGAAAGAAAGAAGAAAAAAACAGACCCAGGCAAAATATTCTAATCCACAAATGACAAGGACAAACCATATTACATCAAGATTTTTGTCTGTGATATTTTTATTGCACCAAATAATAATGTCAGTGTGCTTCGGTCAGAAAGCAGGTGGTAGATTTAAAACTTTGTACCATGGATTTACAGGCTGTAGATATACAGCAATGCATTCTGGGTACTGAATAATGGTAAATGGTATGTACTGTATCCATTTAGGACGGCCCCATAGCGCCTCACACTACATTCAGTCATTCACACACTGATGGTGGTAAGCGTCTTGCCCAACGACACAAAGACTGAGACTGATGGGGGATTTGAACTGGCAACCCTACAATTACTGTACAAATGTTTCCCTCCTGAGGCACCGTCACCCCAATAACATCATTTGCTTCTCCGCATCAGGGTGGAGTACGTGAGAACAGGAAATGGATTTTCTTCACCTTCTTCAAATAATGTCTAACTACTTGCAAAACTTCAGCTAAGAACAAACTAAAAGTTTACAAAACAGCATAGAAAATTAGCTAACAAGTGTGCTCAAAGTTAGCAAAAACACTAAAGCGCTACTCGAAAAGTTAGCTTCATATAAGAGGATCCAAGAAGCTGTGTGTACTAACTATTCTGGTGGACCCAAAATAAAGTTACTAATGAGAAGACTAATGAATTTACTAGAAAGAAGAACTTTGGAACAAAAAGACCCTTCAAAGGCTACGTGTCCTGCACTGACACAAACCTGGCTGTTTGGAAAAGGCTAAGCTCTGGCTAAGTGTCAGCTGGAAAAAACATTTTATGACTGTGCTGTTGGGATTTTAGCATATTGCCAACGTGCTTAGCAAAACTAACTAAAACAATATATTTTAGTTGTATATTTCTCTACATGAATGGTCCCATAAACGTGTACAGTAACTTATGTGACTAGCAACAGATGTTAGCTAAGAACTAATCCCCACAGAAAGACGCCATCAGGAGCAGCAGTAAAAAGGAAGTATGAGACCCAGGATGAGGTTTATTTTTGTTGCTGTTCCGGTTACATTAGCATTTGTGGGAACTTTCATTTCAGAAGGCTCAGTTACGGGATGGGGCCTTTGTTTCTTCATCTGTAATATTAGCAGAGCATATTCAGAATACATAAACGCCTTCAAAGCTCATAATAGGGAATCCTTTCCCTATCAATATGCTGAAGAGATGAGACTTTGGCCTCAGTCATTGTTCTTCTCCACCTCATTAACACAGCGCCACATACAGTTGATGTGTGTGTACAGTATCTACTCTTTATGAGAGTTTACAGTGTAGATTCACACAGAGTAGGTGTTTATTCAGGTATGGATGTGAACTTAGGACAAAACTGTATTTCGGTGGATTTTTACTATTAAATTCTTATAATCACTGTTTGTCTGAAAAGCTCCAAATACCTTCTAACCTGAACACACGCATACAAGGTCCACTCTGATTTACCATTCACACATCATTTTTCTGCTAAATTTTCTGTTTAGCAGAGAAAGGGACAGTGGTCTGGAGAGATGGATGGAGCTAAATATAGTGCAATACTTAAAAAAAACAACAACCTATCAGAGGCTGTAAAAAACCTGAAACTGAGGTGAAGTTTTAACTACATAAACATAAATCCAGAGCTACAATGGAACAGTTTAGATCAAAGCATATTCCAGTGTCTGAATGGCCCAGTCATTCTGTAGAGTTAAATCAAACCCAGAATCCAAGTGTAACTTTAAAAGTCATTCTCTCCACCTAGTCTGACTCAGAGTAAGCTGCTTGGAAAGTAAAAATGATCACAGAAACTTCGGTTTGCAAAGCTGGTGGAGACATAACCCAAATAACTTGCAGCCAAACGAGGCTCTACAAAGGATTGTTTTCCTCTTGGAATCCATGTATTTATTGTAGTTATTCACATTAAACTGGAATCACACTGAGGCTTGAGATTCTAAATGTAAACTTTAATGAAATATTGTTACGACTTGCTCAAGGTCATAACAAAAACGGAAGGCCATGAAGTGGTTAAAGTGCATGAAAAGGAATAACAAAAACAACAATGGATGTCAGTATCAGTGGTGTAATGCAATGCTTGGATGTGGTATATGAGTGCTTATGGAAGTGTTGAAGTGCAAAAGCAAAGACAAACTCAAATGTGCAAAAGGAGGGGAGCTGAGGCCGATAGCAGAGCACCAAGAGCAAAGCGTCAAGAGCAAAGTGGACGCTGAAGGCAACGACAGCCAGGCTAAAATACCCTGTGCTTCAAATCAACGGACCAGCAACACCTGCAAAGGGGAGGAACACAAAGACAGACAACAGGACATCTGTAACCCAGCCCATAAGGCCGTAACAGATATTAATACTTTTGCAGAAAACAAAAGTTTGTTTGTTATGACTAGAGGCGCATTAAAACTTCTTTGTGTCAATGGGTAACCTCTCATTGGAGCAGACACAAGTCACATGTGGGATACCTCAAGGTTCAATCCTAAGACCCTTCCAACATGCTCCCACTGGCTCATGTTCTAACAATCTAACATCTGACTAGCCAGCTAGTTGGATGTCCCTAAATAGCATAATCTAACTTAGCTATCCAGATGATACACAGCTCTACATTATGATGTCACCTGTTTAGTGAATCTGAATCATCCAATCACTGAACAGAAACAAAACTGAAGTTATCTTTGAACCTAAAGAGGATCGATCTAAAGTTATAGATCTAGAGTCAACGCACAACTTATTACAACTGGAAACTAAACTAATGAACTCTGACCTAAATAGTATTTATTTATTTTTCTTAATATACATTATTAGTTACAACTTACATTGTGCTTAAGTTAAAGTCATTTCATTTAGACATATACATTTACACTTTAGTTAGTATTTGTCTGAATGGTTTACTCACACTTGTTCTTTAGTTTGAGGTTCTGTAAACACGGAGCAGCTGGAGGAGGACGCCTGGAACAGACCATTAGTTTCTGTAAAAGACTAAGGGGGGACTTTGTTGAAGTGGACTTTAGTTATTTAATTTTGTCACTTATTATTTGTGCTAAGTTAAAGTTAATTTTGCTTTGTTTGTTTCATAGTTGCTTTAGCTAACTTTGTATTTGTTTGTTCCTTGTTATGCTGTGCTGCCCTCATGTGGCAGGTTTGGGTTCCTCCACTCCTATTTAAACAGCCTTTGGTTTTTGCAGGTCAGTTCTGTTTGTGTTCAGTTAGTGTTTACTTGAGTTGGGCCCAGGTCTGTTATTTGTCATTTCACTTACGTTTTTTTATTGAAACTTGCTGTTTGTTAACTATTTTTTGGAATTATTAAATCGATTTTTTTTTTTTGTAATTTTTGAACACCTTTGTCCTTGTTTCAGTCTGGTCCCTTTCATGAATCTTCAGATCCACATAAAGACAGTTACAAAGTCAGCCTTCTACCATAGGAACAAGCTGATGAGGTGTAAATTATATTTTCATCAAAATTATAAATCCTATCTTTTATTATCACAAATAAAGTAAATGTTTCATATGACATAAAAGAATCTGCACGTAGGTGTAGAACACCCACTTCAGTTTTAACCAGCCATATGTTCTGTTTTATGCTCTTCAAATCAAATTTAAAGATGGTCATAAAAGTACTAATAAAAGGAAGAACATAAGTGAGGTATTTACAAGTATAATTGCTTCATACATCTCAAACTACGCTTTAAATAATACATATTTAATATAGAATGATCAGTTTCCTTCATATGTGGGCAGGGCTTCATAGCTTTACTTTGGTGAGAAATAATATGTTTTTCTAATATTGTGACATGGAAAAACAAGTTCAAAAATCAAACTAAAGATAAATCCATCCATCCATCCATCCATCCATTCATCCATTATCCAACAGGCTCAGTGGGGTGCTGGTGTTGATCTCTAGAGGTCAACAGGTGAGAGGTGGGGTCACCTGGACAGGCCACCAGTCCATCAGAGAGCCAAACTAAAGATGTGATTAGATTATATTTAGCTGATCTGCTAGATATAATCTATCTAGCTGAGCGGCTAGCTAGTTTAGAAATATATAGATAGACAGACATCTAGTTAGACAACTAGTTAGATGTCCTTAAAGCACCTATTTTTATGTACATGGATGTTGTTTTGCTGATTTATTTCAAACAGAATGAAGGCGATTGTGAAAACCATTGACTGCTAAAGGTAAAACTCAGAGCTCACTTGGAGGAAATTCAGTGTGAAGATTAATGGTTCCTGTCAAAAGGAAAATCCTCCTGGGTTCCGAAAATGATTTTTCGAGGTCACCAGTGATTGGGAAGGAGAGCGGGTGAGGTATTATTCTCCAGTTTGTCAAAGCAGATTGACTTCCTCTGTGTGTTGGCATGTTTTGCTTAAAGGATGGCAGCCAAAAAAACCCTGGGATGTGTGTGTTCTGCAGATCCTCTCATCTCACTCACCTTTTCCTCGTTTTTTTTCTCTTCGTCTTTAATCCCCAGCGTGGCTGGCTCGGATCATCCACCTCCCACCCAGAGCTTGTTGGAAATGCTCTCTGCCCATTGCTCTGTGGGTATGTCCATTAAAGCTGTGGCTGGGAGGACCATTAGCGCCACGGTTCATTTACCGCAGCCCAGCCTCTAAATCAGCTGTCAGCCACTTTTTGTGGTTTACACACAGTCACAGTTTCAGCATGAAGATAGATGCACAACCTGAATGCCACAACACTCTTCACAAGTGCCTGAGAAATGTATTTATTTACTTTTTCTAGGGGGCGGTTTCTGTTCGAGCCAAAACATTTTCTTCTTTTCATTCTCATTTGTTTCTGCAGTTAGCTTAGCATGTTAAGCTAAGAGTTTAACAAAAACCTCTGTTTATCCATTGTTTTGTTCAAAAGTATAAAACATTCAGAGACAAATCACAGCAAGGATGCATTTTGAGAAATGCATTTTATTCAGCATTTTGATTTCATGGTTTTGTTATCGTTGGTATTGTTGCTCCCCCCCAAAAGACAATATTCTTTTTGTATTTTCAAACTTTAAATAAAGGGATTGAACATTTTTCAAAGGAAGAATGATGTAAGACTGTCGTGTCCAGTTGCTGAAGTCTGACTCTGTCCATAACTAAGATACTGATACCCAGTCGGTACCAGCATCCAATCGATACCAGCGTGGGAAGATCGATCATTTAGATTCACATTCCCTCTTGAAATGTTGCCTCAGTTTTGTATTGAAGTTTCTCAGCTTTACATCAGAAATGCTTTGATTAGCTCTCAAATTGTAATTTTTCACCCTTTATCATTTTTTTTTCAAATTTTATTCTTTCTGTTAACTATATTAATATGTTGTTAAAGTATTTTGAAGAAACCTATAAACTTTATCCAAATTTTATCATAGTTTTTAACAAAATAATTCAAAGGGGAAACCATAAAAACTTTTATAATGTCAGAAGTTGACATTTCAAAAAGTCACCATTTACTTGGTTTGATCTTGGTAATATGCAGAATCAATACTTCTAAAATTTACTTAACATTGGTTTGAAGGGGCTGGAGATTGATAAATTAATATTATATTAATATTAATATCACTTATTACATGTTAAATATCATATTTATCATTTTGCAGAAATCTGGTTTCACATTTGATATTACTGAGTCTACCTATTTGTTCTTATTGGTTGCTTTTTAAATCTTGTCTGCTCTTTGTGCCTTTCATATTCACTCTATAAAAGTGTCACTAGTTTTATCTCCTCAGGTTGGGTAAGCTCTACAATACCAGAGTTCCACAAACACTGATTTTTATTTATTTTTTTGAAATGTAACATTTTATGTCCAAAAAAGAGAAAATCTCTCCAAATCTTCTAATGAAGTCTCATAATTGTAGATATTTTTGTTGTCATGGCTGCCTTTCAGAGCACTGGTGTGTTTGTCAATGTGTCAGCAAGCTGACTCATTTCACCTTGAAAAATTCAAACATAATGTGAGACACAGACAGGTGAGTGGGCTGCAACTGCAGCGCCGTCCGCCCAAAAGCCTCCATTAGGAAACGACTCGGCTGAATAGCAAAGAAAAGGGAGAGGGAGTGGAGGAAGCTGCTGCAGATGCTTAAGTGTGTGTTGGTGTCTCTGCGGGCGTGTGCGTGCGTGTGTGTATGTGTAATGTAATTATTCTCTCTAAACACTGCAGAACGATTTGATGTCTGGGTAACAATCAGGAGTTTGTGTTCTGGAGCAGGGGGAGTGTGATCCGGCTGGCGCAGGCCGCAGAACAGCTGACCCGTTAGCTCGCTGCTGCAGGTGAACCTGGGGTTGTCACGACGACGGAAACCTCTCCGCCAAACCCGCCAAGACAGATGCCTCGCTGCGACGCATTGTGTTAATTACTCTGGTGATGAAACCAAATATGATTTGCCAAGCCAGAAATCTGCTTCGTGCCGATAAATGAAGTCAGAGGGGTCTATTTATTTTTGCTAGATTAATATACTTGAGAAGATTACTCTGTGTGGAAATAATCACTTTAGTTAAGTTATTCGCTGAGTCAGGATATGCATAATTGACCAAAATTGTGTGTAGCGATCTCGCCTTTGCTGTTGCACAAGTTGATGTTAAAAGACTTGTGGATGGAACCTGTGTGTGTTGACATGCCACGATCACTAAAGTTCATTTTGAGGAGAAAAGTCTATTTTTTTATAGGTCTCGCACTTTAATTAGCTTGTTAAGGTTAAGCTTATTCAAAGTCCTCAATAGGAAATAATGAAGTGATTAAACTTTTTTAGATTCATCTCAGTAATCAGTGATGCTGATCTTCCAAGAAGCTGCAAAGCACTCTTGAAATTAAATGAGGAGAAGGCTGGAGGAGGACAGTGAACTTTAGCATGCATGTGATTTTAAATGAAAGAGCAGCTTGAAGAAATGATTTCTGTCTTTGATGTTTTAAAAGATGTTTCTCAACCTTCACTTTTCGTCAGATTCATGTCCCAAACTGCAACGCATTTCTGCAGGTGATTTATGCGATCTTCCAGAACGAAGTAGTATTTAGATGTGAAGCAGAAGGAAAAGCTTTAGATACACAGATTGACTCTATTTACCAAATCTGTCACTTCTGAAGGCAGTTTGCATTTTATTTGGGGGTATCAGAGTGAAGGCAGATTGGAAAAACACAAGATACTCTAAAAATAATGTATTATTTTCCATTCAGTTCACTTCCAATACAAAACATTGAAGTTTGTGGTAGGAAGTCATAATGTCACAAAGTTCAAAGGGCTGGAATATTTTTTAAAGGAACTATAAAAAATAGTTACTTTAAAAACTACGTCTCACAGTCCCCCACAATTTGCATCTTTGGCTTTACTAAGATATTTATTAAAATATGTTGTTCTAAAAGCTTTAAAGTCAGCTAGTAGCTACTTTTTTTACGGAGGAGTTTGAAACCTTGGTACTAGTGCACCGACAAGGGTCTGCTGCTATCAGCCTCATCTCTTACTCTTAACTTTAAGGAATCTTATTACTGTTACTGACTAATGCTTATTCTATTAGCATGTGTTTGTGTCTTTCCTGTCCTTTAAAGCTGTAAATGATCAGCGCAGATGATCCTCCTGGTCATTATGGACTTGGTTTTGTGGGTTTGTTCCAATCAAAGTGAAAGTTTCTTCTCCAGAGTCAAACTTTGCTGAGTAGAATCAAGGTTTTTTGTTTGTTTTTGGCCTTTCTGTGTTTTATTAATTATTAACACCGTCACTGGAATAAACCGTCTGTCTCTTCAACCGCTCCTTAAACTTTGAGGATATTGTGGACTTTCATTTCTGTGTTATTTATGTTTGCTGGGCATGAAGTGAACCAGTACTTTGTACTTACTGCTCTTGACATTTGACAACTTTCTTTGAACGTTTCACACATCCTGGTATTTCAAAGTTGAAGTTGTACATCTGAGCATTGTGTGGCATGAGACACTCTGCTGGAGCAGCGTGACGTTGCGCATGCCCCTTACTTTCAATGCTCCAGGTCTCCTATGTATCTTTTATACAGTAGCTAAAGTCTGGAGAAGGTTTATTTTTAAATACGTAAAAGGTCACTTGCACATTTAAACACGATCTTCTCGGCAAATACATTAAACTCAGAAAATCCAATACTTCCAGGCAGAAAAAAGACCTTGAGCCAACAAATTGCTTCACTAGTAATTAAGCAAGTGAATCATGTTATGTGAATTCTTCAGCAATAATACATCATTACAGTCCCGCATTGTTCAAAATGTGAATAGCTCTGGTGCAACTGGCCGGCAGAACAATGCAGGGTCCTATTATAAGCCCATCAGAGTAACATTTCCCCTCTGCAGTCCTGCCTGATGAATGTCTTGCCAAAGTAAAGTCGGTGAAAGATGAAAAATGCCTATTTGATGATGGTAGAGTTAGCATTTCGCAAAAGGTTTCTTGCCTCTTTCCTCCAGTCTAGCTTTTTTCAGCTGTGCCTTTGCTGATAGGTTCCTCTGTTGTAAAGGAGAATATCAATGGTGTCCATTCTTGGCACCGCCTAAAAACACTCTTCATCCTGTGGCAGCAGAAAGGTTTTCTTGTTTTATTTATGGCTGGAGCTCAGAGATGGATGGTACAGAACTTCACATACGGTTGTGTTAAACCTGTGAACTATCTATTCCATGAACACAGTTTAGAGTTTGGATCTTTGTCTGTGATTCACTTTTGAAAGGTCATTTGAAAAAATTATTTTAAATTAATTATTTCAAATGAAACTATCCAAACCAAACTGAACCTATGTGGTAAAAGGAATTTTCTAAATCTAATAACTATTTGTACCATCAAGTGCTGTTTGTGATAAATGACAGAGTCTTTTGCATTATATTGGAGGAGCACAACTGAGGCACAAAGGGTTTTCTAGCATGGACAGCCCGTTTAATGTCAAAATGTCTCATATTGATTTAAGTCTAGACTTTTACTAGGCCATTCCAAAACTTACATAACGTGAGCCATTGAGATCTAGACTTGCTGTTGTTCAGGTCATTGTTCTGTTGTGCAACCAGAATGTCCTTGAACTGAAGGTCACAGTCCGATGGCCAGCCATTCTCTTACATGATTTTGTGAAGGACAGTATTCATGGTTACAGCAGAACCTCCAGATGCAGGAGGAGCAAAGCAGCACCACAAAATCACATTACCATGTTTCACACTCCTGGTGTGATGTTCTGTTTCTAAAGTGTTGTGTTAGTTTTACACCAGAAGTTATGCTATACTGAAATCTCATCAGCCCACAGATTTTTTTCCCCAGACGATTCAGGAATCATTAAGAGTTAGATATTTTTATGAAAAGTAATAGTTTGGCTCCTGGAGCTTTCCAATATATCATGCCATCTTTGACCTTTACCATAATTTAATGTTTGTTTCGAAGGTTTTCGGAGTTCCTTTACTTTTGCAGTTTTCAGACAGAGAGAGAAGACGAAAGATGTGCAGCAAAGGTCTCAGAGTCGGGAATCAAACCTCAGTTGGCTCTGCTGAGGACTAACAGGCTCCGTCCACAGAGCACCAGCTCAACCTCTACACCACACAAACCCCCCACTGTCCAATGCTTCCTACTATTGTAGCTTAATGGCACATACTGTGGTTTGCTGGAGTCACAGTCTTGGAAATTGCTTTGTAACCTTTTCTATCTGACAGATTTCAATTACGTTTTTCCTTCCGCCATTCCTTTTGAATGTCTCGCTTTGTGGATTTGTGTTTTTTTATTCTACCCGTGGTCAGGTCTGGGTGTGGCTGGTCAAATTTAACCAAAAAATGTGGTTAGCCACACTTCATTTATCACTTAGCAAGAAGGATAATTATATTCTCACAAAAAACAATGATGACATATTTCCATTAATCATTTTGAAATATCATTTTGTAATTACTCAGGTTATCTTTGTCTAATGATAACATTTGTTTGATGATCTGTAACATCTAGGAGGGGCAAAAAAAAGCAAAAAACAGAAAAAATCTGCAAGGTGGCAAATATATTTTCACTCCATTGTATGAAGATCATCAAAATACATCAGTTAATGTTTTCACACCAATGAAGACAATTTGGATTGGTTTCCTTCTTGTGTCTGATGATATTTATTACACCTAATCTGATGATTTTTGATAAGATCAGTAATCTCTGGGTGTTATAATATGATTTTAAAAGTTAGTTTAGAAAGTTTCAACAAAGGGCCGTTGATTTTTGAATATTCAAATCGTCATTAATGTGAGCAAACATCCACAGTGTTTTAAACAATTATTTAAGACTTTTCAGCATCACCTAGTAGCAATATTCTAGAGTTTTGTTTTTATCCCCCAAGACTATTTGCTTCTGAAAGCTTTCAGGATGAAGTTGGAACATCTTTCTCTTAGATTGGATGGAACGTGTTGGTTAACATTTTCAGGCCCATCCTTTGACTATCAACTGGGTTTAGTGGCAGAAGTAAAGTGGGATCCTCCAACACACAAATGTGCTTTGTTCTAAACTACAAGTCCGCAATATGGACTTCAGGTTTTATCACTATATTTTGTGGTACTATTAGACAAGAATAAATGTTAGGTCACTGTCACTAAATTAATGGATTTTGTTTTAGAGTGTAAAAAATGGAATGGATGTCAAAGGTTATGAATGTCTTTGAAAGTACTGTAATGTCTGTCATATCTAAAATGTGATTACACATTAAACATCTGTAATACACATCCAAAATATCAGCATCAACATGTACAAGTCCAATAAGTAAAAACATGCAGCGTCTGTTTTGGGGAAATCTGTCTCTCTGCTGGTTTTCTACCTGAATGAATCAGTGGATTCCATGTAGAAGGGTTTGAAAATGAGCTCCCCTCTGCGCGAGACGCCTTCAGGACGTTGCGCTCAAATCCTTTGAGAAAATTGGCTTAACTCTAAGGCCTCCAAGCCCAGCTTTTCTTTGCAGTTAAATGTGAAGTTTCTTTTAAAACGGCAGCATCTTGGCTTTAAGACTTTATGCTCTAATAATATCTTTCTAAATTTGAACATCGTCAATTGTGTCTCCAACTGCTTTCCACCAGAGAGGGAGCAGGAACCAAGACAAGAGGAAAAGTCACAAGAATAAATGAGATGGGAGTTTTTTTCTTCTTCTTCTTCCGACAATTCACTTCATGTTTATTGTATTTATTTTTTAAATTAGTTTAACAATGTTTTAATGTTCCCGAGATCAGAAGTTTACATCCATGCCACAAGCTTGTTGTTGTTCTTATCTAACTGTTAGAGGGGTTGAGTGGATTTATTTGAGCACATTTTACCACAAGTGGCTGAACAGTAAGCAATAAATTAAAACTTTGATTTGAATTTTTACTTATTTTTAAAGATCATAGAAACTATGTTGCATCATTATTCCACTCCATTTGATGACTCAGTTTATCCCTGTCATGCATAGTGGTCACTACAGTGGACAGCTATCTAAAAGTCATTTTCTTGTGCTTCTTGTGGATTCTTATGTTATAAATGCACACAGACCACTGAAGTGGACACTAATGCATCATAAAATGCACTATTAACTACTGGCCATCAGCTGCAAATGCAAGAAATTACTTTTGTGAAATCCAATAACCCTTTCATGCATGAATTATGACACAAAGGATCATAATTCATGCATGAAAGGGTTATTGCTATGACAGTGATGAGTGTATGTATACTACTGACCAGCACTGTGTAAAAACAACACATGACAAGCTCTGTCTCCCACTCAGCGCTAATGAAAGCCTCTAATTTAAGGATAGTTGATTGGAAGTGTTACCAAAAGCTCCGGTGCAGACATCTTCTGGACCATCTGACCTTTTACACTTTAACTGGGACAACTCACATGTGTCAAACTCAAAGCCCAGGGGCCAAATCCAGCCCACCTAGCTTCTTCTGCATCCGTCTAGACTCCAGAAGGATGCAGAAAGAGAATCTTTGATACAATAGTTGAATGCTTAAGTGTTTTATCAATCAAAGCAATTTCATGCAAACTCAATCCCCGCATTTTTTTTTCATGATAATGTGTAATTCTGAGCTTATCTTAAAATTTCTGCAAAAATGATCAAAAACTTTGGGGTTAAGTCAATGCTAACTCCCACAAGTAGGTGGCAGTGTTTCATACTAATACTGCACAGCTGCTTCAGCCTAACTTGATGATAAGTTATAGTCAATTATTGATGTGTGAGTAACAACACATAAGCACAAATATTGTAACATTTCTTGTGAAAATTTCCAAATTAACTCCACTGCATGGGGCTGCACAGTGGCGCAGTTGGTAGAACTGTTGCCTTGCAACAAGAAGGTTTTGGGTTTGATTCTCGGCCCGGGGTCTTTATTAAATTCTCCGGGTACTCCGGCTTCCTCCTACAGTCCAGAAACATGACTGTTAGGTTAATTGGTGTGAGTCCTGTATGTCTCTGTGTTGCCCTGCGACAGACTGGCAACCTGTCCAGGGTGACCCCGCCTCTCGCCTGAAACGTTCGCTGGAGATAGCACCCCTGCAGGACAAGAGTGTACAGAAAATGGTTGAATGGATGGAACATCACTGCAACAAAAAAAAATAAAAATCACAAATAGTGAAATTTTAGAGGAACTGATTAATGTGAAAAGACATTCAATTTTATTTAATTTGTTTTATTATCACTCTTACATTAGTAGTTTTACATTTATCACTCTTATATTAGTAGTTTACATTACTAGCTTGCTTCTTGTTTAATAGGTTTTAGTTTTACTGTGTAAGCTTTTGACACACATTTACAGAATGTCTCTGTAGCCTCTAACAACAGTGTATTCCCCTCGCCCTTGTGTGAATCGCTCTCATGAGAAAAGAACTAGATGACCTGTGTGCAGAGACAAAACTTGCTTTTCCTTTTATCTTTCCCTTGTGTGAAAATAAAAGACAAGCTTCAACGGAAGTTCGGCAGAACTGGCAGTGAATGGCTGGCAGGAGCTGCCTGCTGTGATTTCTCCTTCTGCAGCAGACTGGTTGAAAACTCTTAAACGTTGTCTGTGGTTCTTTTATGCAGGTTGAGAAAATACCTATCACACTTATTAAATTCACCTAATTTATAATATTTTAATAGTTTGTTTTATCAACGTTAGTGATCTTGATATGACCCCAAAGTCAAAATGGCTGACATACCTGGGGTGACGACTCTGGAGACAGAACAGATTTCTGCACAAAGACAAGGAAAGATATCCAGTCTGTCACAGCCCTTTACTAAAAAATGTTTCACTCTTACAATGAAGATTAAAATAAATGTTCAAAACTGTTAGAACAATCACGAGAAAAGCAGGTGCTGTTTTTTTTGAAAAGGGAATGAAACAATTTGTCTTTGTCTTGATTATTTTATCAGCCTCTAAACAACGTCTGAAAAAACAGGAGGTGTTTCTCTCACAACTGTTGCTTCTCATCAGTCTGGGAAATTTTCAATGAAATTTCAAACGATCGGAAATACATTATCCTACTGTAAGAAAGATTATTCCTTAATATTGCCAGTTTTTTCTATAGTGGAAAGTCTCAACTAAATCTGACAGCAGAAACTGATCAACCCAAGAGCTCCGTCTCAGACTCCACATGCCTCAGTCAGCATGTTGTCAATGTAGCCAGAAAACAGTAGAAGAAATATTGTTTGGACTGACTCAGAGCGCCTCTCCTACTAAAACATACTACGGCACAACTTCAGTTTGCAAAACTCCGTCTGAGCCGCAGTAACTTTGGAACAACATGCTTCAGTTTGGTCATGAAGGACAGAGCATAAAGGAACTCAACAACCTCAATGAACTGGCAGAAATACTTTACGTTTGTAAAATGATTTTGCTTAACTTACTAACTAAGCAAATATTTGATGCTTTTGATTCCTTTTGTGGTTTACACTAGAAAAAACCAGCACAATATGTCAGGTCTAACACTAAGGAAGAGGACTAGGGACCCTAGAATTAAGTAAACAATAACTGACTTTTTCTCAGAATTATGATAAAATAGTAAGAATTCTGGGATTAGTCAAAATTTTGAGATTAAAGTCAGAATTCTGAAAAAATGATTTTTTTTTTTATTCAGTGGTCCTAAAACTGACCAGTCAGAGTTGGTTAAAGAAAACCTCAGATGAAATTTACACACAAAGCATTAAATGTACAAAACATTTATTTTTAAAAAGAACAGACCATAACTGAAATATGCTGAAATATGCCATTGTTTCAGTCCGACGTAGTTACAAATATGCACAAGCGCACTCAGCCAATTAAGTCTCTGCTTTCTGAGTGCAAGAAAATCTCCTGTTTCATCTTCTTCCAACAACATTAACTCATTACCCAATTATTTCCCAGCCAAAAAGTGCTCTGTCCTCTGTCCTAACAATGAACCATGATCCACACCGTCATTATTCCTCAGGTGATTCAGACGCTCCCACTGACAGACTTAATCACCAAATGAATAAGAGCGTCCGCTCCCAGACAGCAGGTGTAATTGAGTTTGTCACCAGGTTCATTCACGTTTCCAGCTGGATTTGAGGCCACAGAGAGAACATCTTGAGGGGTGTGTGAAAGTTATGAAACCATCCAGTTCAGTGTTGATGATTTAGGCCATTGCTGGATTATCTTACAAGGGTGGTCGATGAGTGGAAATGAGGCTGCTGAGTCCCTATTAACCCACAATTCCAGCAGTTCAATCCGGTGTGTTTATGCTTTTGTGCTTGTTTGGGATTATTTGCTGTATGTAACAACATATTTGTTGTACAAAGCAAAGGATTTGATGTCTTATGGAATCATTTCCATAGATCTCTTTAGATAACGTTTGCTGATATTCCAGATATCGGTGGGGACACTTCTACATTTTATCATATTAAAAGTACAAACTTTAATGTATTATGTTGGGATTTATAATGTAACGTAAAACTAAGACTAGCTGCATGAACCTGTATGTCTGAACTTCTCCTTCAGAACTGTAAGTGGTTGTGTCTGGACAGAAACAATTAATTGGATAAAACAATTTGAATATTGTTTATTTTGTTGTGTCTTGCTTTTCTTTGATGTTTCAAGGCTGGAGCAGGCCTCAAGTTGCTGACCCACATCTCTCACAGCAACAGACTAATTCTGAATTAAACAGCCTCGCCTAATGGAACCTAAATCTTATTTACATGCAAGATGAGAGAAAAAAGAACTTAAAATTACATCACAATATTTTATGTTGTTTTGTTGATATGGCAATAAACATGAAGATAAAAAAAAAAAAACTTGCAGTCTTTTTGACAATAGATTGTACTGAATCAACATTGACAAACCACCGGAAGTTGAAATAAAATGTATTACACAACCTCAAATTTTCATTCCATGGAAAGCAAAGTTAGCACACTTTTTCTGTTAGTATAGAAAAACTGTACTAACATCAAAACCGCCAACATAACAAAACCATTTTGTAACAGAGCAAGGGGAGGCTGGATTAAGTCTCTCTGTTCTGATTCACACACATGCAAGATTTTGTGGTTGGCGCACAGCCTAATATTATTTCAGAGAGGGATCACATTTACATGTTTGAGAGGGGAACAATTTACAAAGTAACAAACAGATTATCTTCACTTCAGAGCAGAGTCAATCCCTCAGTGCTGCTATCGGATCACAGCAGGATCCGCCTGCAAGTCAATGAACAAAGCCAAACACATTTCTCATTGGCAGTAAAGGCTAGTTAGAGGTTTTTGGTGCAGTTTTGCAGAAAGAGGGTCTTTGGTTTGAAGCTGGACTGGGGGTTTTCTGGATGCCATTTGCATTTTGTCTCTGCTCACCACCAGACGAAACAACAACAACTAAACACAAACACAAGCTGCAACAACACCAGTTACAAGACAACACAAGAAGAGCCACAACCCAACACCATTAGCCACACTGGAAGTTATAATAACAAGTTTATCAAAAACTCTGCATGACAACATAACTACAGTTGTGACTTTTGCATTTTGTTGACCATTCTGGGCAACTGAAATTACTTTCTTTAAATTCTGCAGGTTACATACATATAAATTGTTTTGTTTTTCACATTAGGAAAGGCCCAGATGATGTGGCAGCTGTATGACTCCAGCATATCGCTGATGTGGTGGTATCAAAATCCGGGCCTTTGTGGAGTATCTTGACAAGTATGTCTCATTGCTGTACTAGAAATGGCTCGCCCAAAGTTCTATAGAAAAATGTCAGGATCGCTCATTATGGAAAAAAAAAAAAAAGATACTGTGAACTAAAGAAAACAGAATTGACTACATATAAAGTAAAAGTAGTGTTTTTATCAAAAAAGATCAACTAAAAAACCTTCCTAATCCCAAACTACCAATATAAACTGGTATTAGAGGACCGGGATCCAAATCATTTATTCCACATGATTCCATATTTTGAACATGAGAGCCAAAAATGTATCCATTATTGAAGAATGGATCAGATGCTAAATGGCTGCATATTGATGCTGCCCTCCAGGAAACTTGTAAATAAGACTCTAGTTTAGAAAGTGCTGATACTAGCTGTACAATTAGCATTGGCTGGGGCCTCAGCTGGTGCCTTAATAAAGATATGATGCCACAGCTGTAAAACTACAGGCCCTTACAGACCATCAAGCTCAGTAATAAGCCGTTTTAAGAGCAAGATTCCTACAGCCCCTTTCCTCCAATCGATTGCCAGTCATTATGGAGAGTAATGGTGTTTGGGAGAGTGTGTGTTTGTGTAAAGACAGACGTCTAAATAATGTGTTTGTTCATGCACAAGTACCCCTGTGTGGATGTTATTTATTGTTTGTAATTGTAGAGATACTTCTATTGCCCTCTCTCCTCAGGCCTGGTGGATGTCTCGGTGTCAGCAGGAATGGGAGAAGGTGAAAATATGTCTGGTGGGAGGACAGAGCAGACCTTTACTTTGTGCTGTCTGTATAATCCTTATCTACTCAGTGCAGGATGGGCTCAATGGTGCCAAGCCCACACAACTATGTTAATATGATTGCCACTGAGCTGGGTGTGTGCTCTAATACCCTCATCCTCATCTCCGAAAGGAATTTCTTAATATATATCATTAATGTCTGTGTGTTCGGAGACAGAGGCTGAGTGTAGACCTAAGCCGCGATATGGCTGTTAAGCTTGGCTTTTCCATGAGCAAGTCAACTATCAAAAGGTCTCAGTAATTGAGCTGTTGTGGTTTGTAACGCAGCGCACAACAAATATTAAACCAGCAGCAAAGAAACAGAAACAAGAACTGAGTAAGATATTGAAAACTTGAATTGAACAAATCCTAACTTTGTGCCAGTTGTAAGGATGGAGACCTGGGCTGGTTTTAGGGAAAAAGGAGCATCTACCATGAACACTCTTCATGTTAGATGGTGTTGCTGAGTGAAGGTGGATTGAGACAGCATACAAATGCAATGAATTTTCAAAACAATGACTGGATGCACAACATTATTCCATTCACATTTGGCAATGCACTAGTACCATTGGCAGTGAAACAGAGAATTAGAAAGCCATGTGCAAATATTTGATAGCAGTGCTTTGACTCCTTTAAGAGCCCTTTGTTCCAGCATGGCCAATAAACTCAATCAGCCTGTTGTCACATGGACTAGACTGGACTAGATCACTCTTAGCACATCACACACACATATCTTTGGTGCAGCAGTGAGACGGCTGAATGGAAATGACTTCACTGTTAGTGCAGGGAAGGTTGTAAGTTTTTAAGTTTTTTTTTGCAGTTAGTGGATGTAAGATTTTGCTTTTTTACTTTGACACGTGACACTCTTCGTGAACGGGCTCACCAAGCCTTTTCTCACGCCATCACTAGATATGAGTGTTTGTTTTGTTTGCATTTACCCATTTACCCAGAATGCTCTGCCTGTAGCCCACTCCCTGCATTTGGAGCGGTCTCCAGTCAGCTTGGTGTTCACATTAACAATCAAACAACTAGTGTAAATGCCCTGTAAAGATCCAATGTTAGTTTTGCTTTTGGCTGAACAGTGAAATCAATGAGATTTAAAATTCCTTAAAAAGTCAGATTAGCAGTGGATTAGCATGAGCTGATTGTCTCTTATCTTCCTGCTGGTTGGTATCCTAACTGAGTCGAGGTGAATGCCATTTCTGACTCGGTGCCAGGTACTGTTAATTAATCATGCTCTAATTGCCCTGTTTAATTTCTCTTTGCTGTGCTGCTTGTGCTGATCAGATATAATCGGATATGATTGTGAACCACTTACAAATATTGAGCCTCCATAAATGAAGCTGGTGAATATTAGTGCATCTGTTTCCAGGCAGGCATAAACAATATGTTTTTTGTTGTTGAACCGTTTGCGGAGGCTATGCTCTAATGAAACTCAGGATACGACAGAAGGAGGATCAAACGTTTGGAGTGATGTAATGACCTGGTACCAAGCTGGTTTTCTGGCTGTGGGAAACCAAACCTCTAACCAACCTGCTCTAGCATCAGGTTGGTTACAGGTGAACTTTGTTTTAAACTTAAGGTGCTGTTTCAAATGAGTCATTTTAAGTATGATAAATTCCAGACTACAGAGCGCACCTGATTATAAGCTACACGCTCTAATTTTAGAAAGAAAATCAATTTTGTACTTGTACAGGCCGCACCGGATTTTAAGCCGCAGGTATCCGACGAGTTTTCAAGTTCGGGCCACCTGCTATGATTACCTCTGAAAGCTTTTGTAGTCTTTTTGCATCGAGTCAGTTCTTCACGCTGTTGTCTCCACCGTCTCACCGTTGACTCATCTAATGACGAGCAGCAGCTCAATTTTCTACTTCAATCGCCAGACGAATTGCCTTTAACTAAAAACTGGCATCATGTGCTTTTCTTCGAGTGTCTTCCATGCTGATGAGGGTGAGTACAAATGACTGATTTGCAGGACCGTAACTGTGAAAGTGAGCATGATCGCACAATTTCATTGGACCTCTGTGAACAACTCCTCAGTGTTATTGGTCTACCGTTTGTGGCACCATGAAAAAAACAAACATGTACCAGCAGCATCGTATTATAGGCCTCAGTGTTCAAAGTGCGGAAAAAAAGTAGCGGCTTATAGTCCGGATTTTATGGTAAATGAAATGTGACAAATCTCCTGATTATGTAGCATTATTTGGCCAAATGGCCAAATAATGACGAGGAGGTGGTTTACCGTGTTGAGGAAAGAAATAAATAAAGATGCAGAAGTCATTTTGACTAACAAGCACAGCATACTGCACAATGTAGCTCAAACACATATCCTAGAAGAATCCCCTTCGACTCACCTAGAAGTTACAAAAAGTGACAAGCTGAAGCTGGAAGATGTTGGACAAAAATCCGGAAACATGAGAAATTAAACTGCTTACTCAAATATAGCCTAAAAACAAAAGCAGTGAAATCTGTATCGTGTATATGTTGGGTTTACTTCGGCGAGACGGTGGAGAAAAAAAGTCTGATCCTTTTCCAATACAATCGATGGAAGAGATTGTCTGAATTTCCTCCTCTCTCTGCTCTGCGTCCATGAAGCCTCCTTTTTAACTCCTCAGGGATTTGGGCTCAGAGTTTAGGTATTATTTGAGCTTTTGAGATGCTAATCAGCTGCTCCCATTTGTAAAAATTAAATCTTGTTGCCACAGTTGGGCATCATCAAGAAAAATCCTTCCAGCTGCACAGCATCCAAAATAAAAAGAAATAATTGTGCAGACATCTAATGTCTCAACCAAAAAAAAATATGAAAAAGTCTACAAAAAGGACAAATCAGACCTGACATAACAGAGTTCCTCCAACATGCTGCAACCATGAGCAGCACACTTCTACAGTAAGATGTGTCTGAATTATTAAACCAGAAATACTAAGCCGATACACAAATAGTTCATCCTGGGAAGCAAACATTTCACACTTTCATTTATTATTTTTTTTAACAATAAGTTCTAGAGTGGCTCTAAAACCTTTTTGTCACTTTTTTTAGGTCAACTCTAAGTCCATTACTTGATCCCCTTATCTCCTGTAGTGGGACTTGGGGAATTGTAGCAGGACTGAACTGAATCAAACAGAAAAGAATGTGTGAAATGATACAGGAAGTGATGACAGCGGATGAAAAGAAACGACATAATAGTTCTCTTAACCCGTCTGTGATGGATGCTTCAAACTGTTTCTCTCACTAATGACAGCAGTGTCCGCTTGATGCAAGTGGAGTTGTTTGTCAGAGTATACGGACACTGCAGGTGCACAGCAGCTATTAGAGGAAGCAGTTTAAAAATCAATAACGGTGCCAAATGATATGAATGTTATGTTTCTGTCACTTTGGTTTAGACAGTTGCTGTTTTTGTTTTTTAAATTGATCCGTTTTTCACGAGTCATTTTGCTTGAAATGCCTGGACAAGTAAATCAACGTCAAAGCGCGAATATCTGAGGTAAGTTAGAACAATTCTCCTCCAGGATGATTATAAACGGCTGTTATGGTGCAGAATAGACAACAGCCATCAAACTTTTATTGCTTTTGTCACAAATATTACTTTTTATTGTTCTTTAGGGAGTTTGGAAATATAAAAAAAAAAAAAAAATGAGAGGCTTTAAAATGCAATTTCTAAATATGTAAGCCTTTCTTATACAACATTAGAAATATATTAAAATATAAAATAAACATTTTGTCTAAAAATATTATTTGATTCTGTGTACTCAAATAAAGGATTGATCAATTACTAAATTGGTTGACAATTGTGTTAATAATCGATTCATCCGATTAATCATTTCAGCCCTAGTATAAATTCTCCCAATCAACAGTTGGGACACAGTCCTACACCCAAAGGGGGTCCAAGAGGTGTAGTCAACCCTTGGACGTAGTCAAAGGTATGAATAGTTTGGACAATATGGAACATAATCATCTCGCTTGGATGTTTTGCCATTTTTATTGCTTTTACTAATCAGTCTTTTACAAAAATAGAAAAAAATACAAAACCAAACCTCTTCAAATTCAACGTTAACACTGATTTTCACAAAATAATTAAAATTAAATAAAAATATGCAACATAAAATAAGTGACTGCATAAATAATATTCATCCCCTTTAAAGTGACTGACCTAACTCAACAGAAGTCCAGCTAATTGGTGCCAGTAGTCTCACAACTGAAGGTCAGCTGAGTCCAGTGAGTGTGTCTCAAGTGATCGTAGGTTAAAGACATCTGTGTCTGGAAGGTCCATTCACTGGTCCATCAGTATTCCTGGATACCATTACAGCATGAAGACTAAAGAACACTCCAGCCAATCAGAGACAAGGTCATAGAGACGTACAAATCTAGGGATTAATACAAAAAACATCTGCTGGAATTTAATTCCATCCATCATCAATCTGCCTAGATCAAGGCGTCCTCACAACCTGGGTTGAAGAAGTTGACTAATGAGAGATGCCATCAGGTCACCATGACAACGCTGAAGGAGTACAAGCTTCAGCAGCTGAAATGGGAGAAACAAGAGAAATCCTGGAGGACTGTTTGTTTCCATCTGCAAGAGAACTGCAGCTTGAGAAAACAATGATCCGAAGCATAGAAGCCAACAAAGTGGATGTACTGGAGTGGCCCAGTCAAAGCAGACACCTCAGTCCCAAGGAGAATTTGTGAGGCAGGACCTTTTGCTTGAGTGCTCTCCAGTTCTTGTAGTTGTTTGAGAATCAGCCAAATAAGTTAATGAGGTTATTTGATCTGATTAACACTTTGAGGATTCATTAACTTTTTTTTTTAATGGAACTAATAACAGTAATAATTTCACAGAAAGTCACTTTAAAAACTTACAACGTTCCCTTCAAATATGTAAAATGTATAGAAAGGAAAAGGACACGGCACAATTTACAAGACAGACCGAATCATAAACAACAAATACTTTATAGACATGACTGAATTTGGTATTTAAAAAAAAAAAAATAAAATAAAAAAAACATTGGTTCTTTTTTTTTAATGCTTTCTGGGCACATAGCTGCCTGGTTTTATCTAATGGTGGAAGGACAAAACGAAGACCATCTGGTCACAACTTAACATCTCGTGCCCATGACTTATTTAATTATAAATAAGTCGTTATAATTAAGTCGTTCCCATGAGATATTGCAGATGTGAATTACCGTAGCTTTTGGTATAATCTGGTACAGCGCATCAAATGGTGACATTTATATTTAAGTTGTACATTGTCCCTTTTTAAATACAGTTGATAACCATTAAGCTGTGGTCATGAGATATTAAGTCACTGGAGTGATTTCTATAAATGTTTTCTCCCATGCCACCAGATGAGTTCTGTAAAAAAATTGACTAATTTAGCTACAAACTCTCATTCCAGCATTAAGATATGTCAGTAAAGAGGAAAAAACACCAACCCCAAAAGATAAGGCTAGCAGGGCAAAACAACTTTTTGATAACGCATAATCAATCATCCAGTGCTCTCACCTACTCCTATAGAGACGTTAGACATATATTCAGTTTTTCTTATGGATAGAACTGTACCTGCAGGACAAACAACATTAGATAAACAATTTCTGAGTCAGTAAAAAAATTGTTTGAAAGAATTTCTCTCACAGTAGTAGGAATAGTGTTTCTTCAGCTCTGGAGAAATATAATGCACAAAGCATCAATTTTACATAAACTAGGGTTTTATTCCACCACACAAAGATAATGAAATCCACAGTCCCACTGTGAAAAGCAAGTGTTGCAAGATGTTCAGGAAAGTGCTTGGAAACCTGAAACGCCCACCTGCAAACACGCCGTGCCTCAATAATGAAGCACTTCCTTCAGGAATCTAGCATCCAATCTTCGACGTAAATATAAAATGTGAAAACAATGTCTCAGCTCTGCTGAAGCACAGAGGTCTTACAGCAGCACACGCCTTTCTGTCGAAGCTTTATGAACAGTAACATGTTCAAGCTCCTCAAATAAACAACAATGTGCAGACAAGTGACTCAGAAACATTCAGCTTGTCACAGTGTCTGACATGGTGATCACATGCAATTAGGATAATAATTAAGTAGATCAAAATTTATTTATTTTCTTTGTTTCTTTTTTTTTGTTTACAGTTGAACGCCACCTAAATTGCATATTCAGGATTCCCTGTGATGTTTTAGTAGAAAGAAAAAAAACATAAAACCCAAGATCAGGGCAGCCAAACTTTTTTCAGTCAGAATTCACATAATAGCTCTGACTGTCCTTGACAGGATGCATTAGCTCCCCAGTGCAAGCTGGAGCCAGAAATGGAGTCATACTGGTCTATCTGTGTGTCTTCAGAGCCCTACCAGTCTGCAGGTGTTGGTTTTGGAAGCTTCACTGCTGGTATCAGTCGGTGGAAATGACTGTGAGCCTCGGTGTGTAGAAAACCTACTGCAGTATATGTGGGTTTTTTTCCACAGACCTGCTATGAAAGCTCCTGAGGGAGGTTTTGATGTCTCCCTGTCTCTGTCTGGGTTTCTTATGCGTCTGTGTAATGTTTGCAGCCAGAAATGCTTTTTTAGTTTATAGGTGTGTCTCCGTGAACATCTAGATGAATCTAGGGGCACTCCTGCTGCTACTGTGTCTGTCTGCGTGTGTAGGCGTGTCTGTGTGAAGCAGTGCATATCAGCAGTGTGCTTGATCAGCAGTCCTGCTGCTATCCCATTAACTCTGCTGCTGCAGGGCATGCTAGTGCGACCCAGAGGACCCGAGGTAGCAGCAGGGCTCAGTGAAGTCATTTCCATTCAGCCGTCTCACTGCTGCACCAAATCTGAGTAAGGATATGAGGGGGAGGCTAAACTGACAGATGATCTAGTTTTTAAAGGGTAAAAAGAGAAAACAATAACAGAGTCTGGGAAACTGGAAAAGAGAAATCCTGTAAACAATATATCGATCTGAGTAAATGATTTTAGCAAAGAAAAAATTTGTATTCTAAACCTTACCATATTGATGATTCACAAAGTCTTTTTAAGAAGAACTATTGCAGCAATTTGGAAGTATTACAGTAAATGCAATTTAGAAAAAAAAATGTCATTGAGAACTAAAACAAATCTTAAAAATAATGTCACTCATGTCATATGAGAACAAAGTTGAGGTTTCTGACCTACATAAAAATCAGCTCCATATGACAGAATACTACAACACAATCCACACAGCCACGTTTCCATCCAATTGTCATACGACTTTTAAGCAAAATGTTTTAAATGTCAAATGCAAATTAGACATGTTTCCATCTAATTATAAACCCAGGTTACCTAGACCAAGAGGTTAAAGCTAACAGTTGTTCCAAATGGTAAAAGACAAAAGCGTACTTATCTCACCCTAAAACGACTTATCTCAAAATGTCAAAAACCAAAAACCGTTTCCATCCAAAGTTAAGTGAACTTTTGAAATGTCGTAAAAATATGTATACATGTATTCCCTTGGTTCTGAGTGGTGCTGTAAATATTAGATGTTAGCATGATATGATCTTTATATTTCCTCTTTGTTTTGTTCTCTTTAATATTCTCTCTATAAGTCTTTGTCTCATTTAGGTTATATTGTAAAATAATAATAAATTAATTTTTCATTAATTTAAGTGGAACCTGATGTGAATGTAGGTTGAATAACAGTCTGATTTTCAAGAAATAAATGCTTCAGCTATTTTTTCTAGTTATCGATATATCTTATAAATGTGTTGGAATATTTAAGGATATTAAAATTACTTACTATTGAAGCATTTATTTGTAAATAAATACATAAATCCTTTCCAGTAACCAATAAAACAAAACAAGAGAAAGGTAAAAAGAAAAGATCATAAGATATTTATGAATACACAATAAAATTAGCACTTAGGTTGCTTTTTATATTACACCAAAATGTCATCAATTGGATTACCATAATATATTTTTCCAACATAAAATTAACAGCAAATTTCACCCTTATTTAAGATTCAGTCATTACCTTGGCACAGCAACTCATCTAATGACAGATGTCAGAATGACCAACATACTTTGCTTTGTCTCAGGCCTCGCTCTCCGCCAGACCTTCATTAATCTCCGTCATTTGCAACAGTTGGGGGTAATTAGGTCGCACCTTACGGCTCTAATTTCTGCCGGCTGAAGTTGAAATAGCTCTAATTAGCTGCTGTCATTTTAAAATAGGCCTTGATTAGTTTATTCACATGAAATCTGGGTAACTGCAGTAAGGCGCAATTTCCAGTGCACCCAACTTATTCACTTTTACTTATTAATCACAAAATACTGTTTTTGCCCAGAAAATACAGGTTAAAGGAGTATTTCATCAGGTTTGCATTAATTGGGACAATAAAAGGTGTGATCAAACTAAAGACCCAGGTGGGCTGGGATCATAATGTTCTAATGACAAGACACCATGATTTTACAATCTCATTAGAAACTGATAATACAGCTAAGCTAATTAGCTTAATCCTTGTGTAAACGGAAATCATTTGGCTGGAACAATAAACACAATGAAACGCTGATGAAACCAACTACAATTAGAAAAGAGAATCACACTTTTGCTTTTTTTCAGTTTAGGTATCTAGATAGCCTACAAAATCTTATAGTTTAAGAGTTCCTCAAAAAAAAAATTATTACACCAGTTCATGTGCATGGACTGAAAAAAAAGTTCATACATTCATGTGAGGAAGTTGTGAAATATGGTCTTTCAACCGGCAGGCTCTGATCTAATTTATTAACAGAAAATCATATTCATTGCCTCATTCCTTTTATAGTTTGATTTCATTATACTTATCCTTAAGCATTTTCTAAAAATCCCAATTTAACTTCTAGACCTAGTTTTGTATGAAAAAAATAAAATGTCCATGTTTACAGTGTACTATCTCTTTAATTCAGAGCACTTATTTTACTCTTATAGCACAGCTTTAATTACCATTATTGCTGTAGCTTACCTGTTGCTTTTGACATCTCTCAGTCAAAAGCAACAGGTATAAAGTTCAACTCACTGTCAACTCACTGTCGACTACAACCACAGAAAACCTTGTCAGTGTATGACAAATTATAAAATTAGATCACAAATTATAAAAGTTGCGCTTGTTAGGAGCCACATTTAAACTGAATAACACCTGCCATGGTCTGCCATCTTCAACCAATACACAGCACCGGAGAATCCAGCTAGCTTCCACCGAACTCCTTTGGCCTTGTTTTGGTAACTCAAACATGCATTTTCAGACATGAAAGTTATTTGGCGCAGAAGGAGCTTTATGACCTTAGGACTGATCTGAGTTCAACATACCCAAAATAACCTGTATTGATGCAGGAAAAAGTAAGCCTGAGCTACCAATGACTACATCCAGTATTCACCGTGGGAGAAACTCCCTGTGCTGGTGAAGAGACTGGCGACCTGTCCAGGGTGTATACAGTGGGGAAAAAAGTATTTAGTCAGTCACCAATTGTGCAAGTTCTCCCACTTAAAAAGATGAGAGGCCTGTAATTGACATCATAGGTAGACCTCAACTATGAGAGACAAAATGAGAAAAAAAATTCTGAAAATCACATTGTCTGATTTTTAAAGAATTTATTTGCAAATAAGGGTGGAAAATAAGTATTTGG